>ML107056.1:210667-252076 GCA_003697995.1 Taxidea taxus jeffersonii | reverse complement strand
TTTTTTTTTTTTTTTTAATCTCCCATCTATGATATAATAGGCTTAGAGCTTGGGGAAAAAGGAATCATCCAGGATATAAATGCTAAGACTCCACTTTATTTTCATCATAGTTATATATTAAACTGAGTATAAGATAGCATAGAAACAATCTTTTCACCATTTTCTTTTCTACCCCTAATTACCCCTGAAGTTCCCTTTTCTCCCATCCCTTGCATGTTAACATTAGACAATTATTTTCTCAAGTGAGGAAGGAATAAGGACGCTGGGTTTGGATCTTTTGATATTACCACTATTACAACCTCATGATTCCAGTCAGTTGGAACAGTATCAAGTAGATAATAACTCAGCTTATTAATCTGGCATTTGCCTAAAGTCACTAAAAACACACCAAAGTCAATCTTTGTGAATAGTGAGTTGAGAGGAATTCACACTTACCAACAAAAAATATATTTTCTATTGTAAAGAACATTTTTAGCAGAAGCAGTTGGACTAAGGTCTTATTACTTCTTAAGTGTATTTCTATTTTCTCTACCAAAGTGCTGGTTGTTGGGGAGGAGATACTTCCAAAAGGCAGAATTATAAGATATTTATAATAATAATTAAAAAACTACAGTAAAAAATAAAAGCTGAATCTTATTTTTAAAGTACTTACTATATGCAGCTCAAGGTAGTCACCCAGGCCAGAAGAACTGTCCACTCGCACCAATACAGCTTCTTTTTGAACAGTGCTAAACCCTATGGCCAGTCTGTCTGCTCGTGTACTTGGCCGGTCATTAGGAGGCCACTTATATGTGATTTGTCCACCACCTTTGCTAAAAATATACGTCGTCCCAGCTGGAAAACAAAAAAAAAACAAAACTAATTAGTCTAAATACATCAGGTACACAATGTCCCTGCATTTATGTTGACATATCAGCAAATGATTAAATTTACACTATGGCAAAAACAAAAAACAAACATGAAACTATGGCAAAAACAGAACAAATCACAGATTTCAACCAAATAGGCTCAAGAAAGAGAACAGAGGATTTTTACAAGAAATATCAAAGCAGCGCAGTTTTTAATATACTCATTAAACCTACCAGCAGGTGTTTCAGAACAAATGGGGGATTACTACTTTTTCCATTGAGATGGACATGCATGGAATCAAATGGAGTTTTATTTCTCCCTGCCAGTTTTTTAGAAATAGTTTGGTAGGAAACACTGACTTTGGCTCCTTCCAAAAGGAGCAGAAACATGTATCAACTTGTTTTTGAAACAAGAGTTGCACATGCGTGTGACAGGGTCATACAGCACAGTGAAGCAAATCACCATTATACTACCAACCTACTTTAATGGGGAAAGGGTCTATTCACATATGGCAGATGATAACTAATGGATAAAGAGTCATAAGCCCTAGGAGTCATGTCAGGAAAACACAGACAATAGATCTCATCAACCAAAGTGAGATCTTATTTAACAAGCAATATCTAGTAGCTGTCAAGCTATCTAGGATCACAAAAAGACCCATTTTTTTCTTCGAAACTGAATGCTAGTCTTATAATACTAAGAATACCAGACTCATTTGGTGAGTATTCAAATTTTACTTTATGATGTTTATATCAGCAAATTATCCACCTTACCTTAAAAAGAATTTTCTTTCAAACAAGTTTACTAAGCATCCAATGCACTTAAGTCCTATCTCATTGCACCACAACAAAATCTATCTCACTGAATGCAATAAAATGGAATTTTTAAGTCAGAATATTTGGAAGAGACAAGTGAAGATATATATGTATATAATAGGGAGAAAGAGAGAGAGAGAGAGGAGAAAAGATCTTTCTCCACACTAAAAGGGACCACAGTAATATCTGCAAAGTTATCCCAGGAGAGGATGTCATTAGGATATAATTTATAAAAGGTAATTTAGCCTTTTAATAACAAAGGATGCCAATACATATTTATTGTGTTCTAACTATGTGCCAAACATGGTAAGGAAAGTGGTAAGAGTAAATATTAAAGTTTAGGCCACAAAGTATCTTGTGTTTATAGAAAAATAGCTTCTACCAAGAGTAAGGCTTATATGTGAAAGGTGTTTGTATGGCAGGGATATTTAAAGATTTCTATGCATTATATTTCTACCATTACCAATTTTACAAATTGAATGAAGTTGACTTGATGTCATGTTTTAGTATATTTAATTAAATAGCTGATAATACTTTGTTTTCTCTTTTTGTATTTTGGAGCCAACAGCCCTTTGCTTTCTGTCTGAAACATTTCCACAGGCCTTTCAGAAACTCCCAAGACCTCTGCTATATGCCTCCTGTCTGATGTGTTCAGAAGGCCTTGGTATGTAGACAGGACAACAGAAACATGTCAGGATAATATTAATGCAAAAGTGATAAAATAGAATCTTGTTAGAATGCAATGGTAGAGAGTCTGTGGATTCTCTATTACATTTTTTGGATACTAATGCATAAGGAGTTTATCTCTCTCACGTGAAAATACTTAAGTTGTACTTCAAAGACATTAGTCAATATGCAAGTAAAGAACATTCAGAATATAGAGATTTGTGTATCAGAAATACAGGGGCCCCCAGGACCATTATGTTCTACATCATCAGAAGCTTGTTACTCAGCATATTAATGAGCAAGAACTATTTGATAAATATTTTTCAGCTTGGTCATTTTTCCCAGATGATTAACTATTCAATGTTTCACCTATATTGAACCTAAAACCTACATTGATAAAAATCGGACAAGAACATATAAAAGTAAAGTTTTCTTTAACAGGAGACTGTGGTAGTGACCTCTGAGTGTAGATACTTGATTACTTTCATTTTGCACTCTTTAATTAACTTTGTTCTCTAGTGCCTATGTAGTTCTCATGAATTAAGACAAATATTCAAAACTTGAGATGTTGCATAACAATGTAAAACATATCGAAGAATGCAGATGTTTTGCAGAATCACCAGAAAATGTGGTGTAAAGCAAAATATCTTACATTACATAGTGGTTCTTGATATTAAAAATATCACTTTCCCCCCAATTTTTCATTTCTTTTCTATTTCTGTATGGAAAGTAGGGGAAGCAATAGTCCCATGTTACATTTAAGGAAATTTAAAGATCGATTTGTTATCTAAAGTTGCAACCTTAGTTAAGTGGCGGAGCTTGTGGGAAACCTAGTATCCAGACTCCTACTCCTGAACTTTTTTTTTTATTACAGAAATGTTTCTGTTATCATAACAAGACAGTCAAGAAAAAGTTAATTGGATGTGTCAGTCTGAATTTATCAAAGCCAACTGTTATCATATTCTAATGTCTCATATCCATAAAGTGACATTTGTACCTCATGATCATATACTGTCCTTTCACCTCACAATGCTTTTAAAAAAAGAAAAATAACATGTAAATGTGAAATGACATAACATTTAATATATGTAGATTCACATTTAGTTTAGGGTATACTTCCCAAAACTTATGCTACTATGAAAGTTTCTAGAATCTCAGCTGCAGAATATGAGGATAATAATTTAAAGGTTTTTATTTTCAGTAAGGTAAATGTCACAATACAGACATCGTTACTCAAGATTTGATTTCATCTCATATTTCAGTAAGTGCTAAGACTTGGCAGCTAACATACTATTAACTACTCTGTCTCCCTTAAAATGACCTTCCAGTTCTTTAAGTTTTGCCAAAACAAAGCAAAAACAACTGTATTACCTCATGCCAAGCAATGCAATTACTTGTAGCATCCTTTTTCTCCAGATATATCTGGAAAGCAATTTCTCTCGCCTCTTCTTCTATATGCACAACAGTGGATTATACTGTTCTCATCAGCATAATTTCATAATAAGTGAGAGAATTAGATGTCCAGTTCCTCCCCTGCCCCTCTCTCCCTACTTCTACAAGCATCTTGGCTTTCTTAAAAGAAAAAAAAAATCATATCAAACTCTACAAAATTCCCTATGTTCTTAAATCCCCTTTCTATCAAGATAGAAAATTACAGTGTATTCTTTTCTAGTAACCTTAAAAATATGACAGTACCCCCATAATAAAATACAGTGGGTCAAATGACTGAAGTTTTAAAATCTACTTAATTTAGCATGTATTTTTCTGAAGGACACGATATACTTACTATATAGCAGATAGCTATAAAATTAAGAACGTAGGCTCTGAGCAGACCTGGGTTCATATTCCAACTGAATCATTTACAAGCAACAATGACTTTGACCAACCTATTTATTCTAAGTCTTGGATATCCTATCTGAAAAAAATGAGGATACTAACACTCCCTACTTCATAGAGTTTTTGCCAGAATTAAATGAGATATCATACAGTAAGTAACACTTTAGTCTAACTCCTGGAATATGTTAAGTGCCCAGTAAATTTTACAGAGAACAGTTGGTGCATGTGGTGGAAATTGTGTGTGTGTGTGTGTGTGTGTGTGTGTGTGTGTGTGTATAGGTTAAAAATACAAAATAACAAAAAAAATTATAAAATAACAAACACTGCAACATTATTGTTTTATTTTAATATAAGTTTGGAAAACTTTGAGTCATTTCAAAGTTGTGTGAAAACCAAATGATTTTGAAGAAATGACTTTCCTCCATCCCAGTTGTTATTAAACTTTTCAGTATTTCATTCCTTGGGTTAGCAATTTTCCCACATAAACCCATTATATTATTATTTACACCCACTAGTAGTTGACAACGAGGAGGATATTAAATTGCACCACATGGTAGCTTTCATGAGAAACAGAATATTAGTTCATCATCATAAAATACCAAGCATGGTAAGATTTATAGCCTGATGCAAAAAAATTCACTTTGTTAAATAAAGGAGTAAGTCTATACAAAATGAACTGCAATCTAGCTTTATTATTTTATTTTCATAGAAACATGTTTTCCTGTATTATATAAGTGAGTTCAATGTGCAGCAACACTATATCTTAGTCACTGTACCAAGTGTTTTAGGAACATAGAAAGGCACATGAAGAAATGTGTCACCTTTATTATTTATGCATGGTTCTATATGACAATCACTGACACATTAGTGCCATGACTACTAATGGATTCATTGCAAATTAACCTCAACATCCATCACATCACTGAATGTATGGATGATTCAAACTTAAAGTGGTTTTCAGCAATCTCCACATTTAAGTCATGCAGCAAATCTGTATTACTGCAAATTCATTAACAGAACCGGCTCCATCAGATGCAAGTTTATCTGTGTCAACATACTTTATGATGCAATAAATATTTGTAAAAATTATACATGGGCTCTCATTTCTAATGTCTGAACTGCCTGTGATGTTATAACAAGAAATATTTTTAGCTTTTATTTAATATCTATTTACATAAAGTTCTCTCTCCCCTCTTCATCTTATTGCCAACCATCTCTTCCCTAAATGTGCCCACTTCAGCCTCATTTGTTTCTGCAAAAGTTAATATGTTCCCCCAAATGGACTGAACCTTCCTGAAAAAGAAAAACAATTCCATGTATTACGGGTTGCTCCGCATCCTTGCTCTATGAACAATAATAGCTTCTAAATAGATAACTTTCTAAGTCATAAGTATGTGAAAAAAGGTTTCTTTCTGAAAGCCCATAATTCTTCAAATATCACTTTGTAGCCAACATGAAACATACAGGCCATTATAATTTTATTAAGTATAACAGGAATTTAATACTTTTTTCCCATTAAAGTTTGCCAGGTAGTCAGATGGAATTAAAATAAAACAATTATAAGAGGAGCTTTTATTCCTTCTATAACCTTGTGAACAGGCTATTGTTAAATTTAAATTTTCTGAACAATTTCTACCTATAGAGGCATTCTTTTGAGTAAAATTCATAGAAAACAAAAACAATGAGAAGGTCAATTTCTATAACAAAAAAAAAAAAGAAAAAAAAGTTTCAACCATGGTAAAATTTCTAAACTGGTGAAACTTAAAAAAATAATAAATTTTAATAAACTCACATGTACACAAAATCAACAACTTACTGCAGTTTAAGTTTCTGTAAATTCTTTGCAAGATCACAAAGAATTATTTTGTGAAATTGAGCACTATTGTTTCATAATAGGAACATTAACAATCCAGGAAAGGTGGGCATTATAACTAGGAGAGATGAACGGAATAAGTAAGTAATAAGTAGTAAGAGTTCCTCCCCATAATACATAATCAACGCTAAACTGAAAAGTAGTAACAACAGTAAGTGACTCTGAGAAGTAAGAGACAGCTCTCAATGCTACTATTCATCTAAAGATGAACAAATACTAGGGAAAGAATATGAAAGTAAAGAGTATATATCATAATTTGAGCCTCTTTATGGAAGACACAGACTTGGTAGAATTGACAAATGCATTACAACTGGCTAAAAAGAAAGAAAATGACATAGTTGTTTTTTTTTTTTTTTAACCTATGTCTTTGAGAAAGAAAGCAGGTAAGTCCTTAATAAAAGAAACAGAGCAAGAAATATGACCTGTCACTGAAATGGCTTCCATACTGGCCCTGCAGTCTACATCAGACCAGAACGGAGAAAGTCAAGAAGAGTTTAAGTAATTCCCAAACAACAAAAGCCTTTTCAAAGCAGCTCATAGCAACATCCAAGATAGAACAACAGGAGGCTTCTCTCATACTGCAAGTCACACGTTCCATCAGAATCCTAGACTCTTAAGAATTAAGGTAATTTTTTGAGTTTTTTTTTAAAGACAGTTTGTTGACTATTATTTAAATTTCATGCAAACTGAGAAAGATGGGAAAAGTCAAAATTATGAGCATCTGTTTTTTTTGTCCAGTGGAATTTCCCAGAGTGACACTATACAGGGTCACTGCACACCTACCACTCTATTAAACACCAATCATGAACTCAGTTCGGGCTCTTGCACAGAGATTCTTGCAGCCTATAGAAATCAGAGATACTGCTAGACTCTCAGAGTCTCCAAGGTCTCACTAGGCATTAACAATTAATACCCCCCAAACTTTCCCCAGGAGCAAAGGAGGCTGAATCACTGAGATTCTACAGTCGACTTAGGAGATGTGCAAGCAGAGGAATTCTCTCCACTAAGTTGGCCTCCATGATATTTGGCTCCGGTTCAGCCAAGATACCATTTTAAAATAAAAAGGGGTGTGTACTTATTCAATAAGAAACTTTAATCAAAATATAACTACCTAGAAGATGGAATAGCAAAAAGCTATCACTATTCCTATAAGGTCGGGAATTACTACTCTCCAAGATAATTTCAACAGTAATTATGCACTTCAATAAGAAAGTAAGGAAATTTTCCTTTTCCCTACTGGCCCCAAGCTTTTCTCTTAATAAAAATCTTTTTCTAATAAATATTCCATATTTTTCTATAGTCTATATTTTCTGTAATAAAAATTCTACGTTCTGTGAAGAACGTAGAATTGGGAAGAACAATATATTTAAAAATGCATCATACATATTTCTCATTTTGATATTTGACATTTTCATATTTTGACATTTATGGAAAGAGTATGCTACATGAAAAAATGTATTCATTCTTTTGAAAACAAGTGGGTTCCTCTTTAATAACTGAAGTAATTCTTTAGCAAATAAGTGGATTCATGGCTGACCTATCCTGTCCATATCTTAGACATTTATTCAGGAATACCATAAATAATGCACAGATTGTGCATTGCACAATCAAAAAGACAGCATTCATATAATAAATATGAATGGCATTCACTGGTCTTGTGTTAAGTTTTGACTCTGTATCTCAATCACTGAAGCCAAGCATCATCATCTGGGTAAGTTACTCTGTTTTCTCTTATAAGGAAATTAATTGAAACAAGAAAAATTCTTAAGCTGACTTACCCACTGGTTGTGTGATAATTGCCAATTATGTCAATGAAGCTAAGAATATAAAACTTAAAACACACAGCTCTTTTCCCCAAACAGGTAGGACCATTAAAGGTAAATAGCAGGGCAGGATAGTTTATGAGAGATCTCAGATAAATGGTATTCAGCCATGTCACCTAGTTTGGATTTTTAAGAAATCTTTGAAAAGGTGACAATATTAAAGGCACTGATTAATGTTAACTTTTAAAAAACTGAGCATAAAAATGATAATAGATCAAAAACATAGAAGTAGTTGAATATTTTGAGATAATTTTCAAGCCGGTGAATACTGTTTTCGAAAATCTATGCAATAAGTATACTTCACTTAGTGATTCCTTTGCAATATGCTTTCTTTAAAAAGCTATTTGTTATTTCCCTCTCTAAACATGTTACTTAGAAAATATTCCCTCTAGGAACACTTGAGTTCAATAGTTTGAGTGGCCCAACCTTGTTCCAAGATCAAATTTTAAGTCCTGGAAACTTACAAGGCTGTTGGGATCTAAGTTTTTTGCTGAAAAGAAAAACAAATAAGTGGTATTCTTTCTGCCACTCAGATTAGGAAAAAACTTCATAAAGATAGGAAAGTGGCAGGGGCGCCTGGGTGGCTCAGTGGGTTAAAGTCTCTGCCTTCGGCTCCAGTCATGATCCCAGGGTCCTGGGATCAGGCCCAGCATCAGGCTCCTTGCTCAGGGGGGAGCCTGCTTCCCCCCTCTCTGTCTCTGCCTGCCTCTCTGCCCACCTGTGATCTCTGTCAGATAAATAAAATCTTAAAACAAACAAACAAACTCCTCTCCCTGCCACCTATACTAATGTGGCTGTGCAATCAGGCCAGCACCTGATTTTGCTAAACATGGGCTGGAAGATCCGATTTAAAAAAAAAAAAAGATAGGAAAGTGGTCTAAAGTTAAAAATAACACCAAGCAAAAAACAAAACAAACAAACAAACAAACAAGCAAAGCAATCCCACAACCAATAACCTAAGAACATCAAATGTTTATGTCTTGCTTTCTGAAACTAGACTCCCTCCAGCAGTGAGCGAACTTTATTAAAAAGTTTCTTACAAGTAATTCAGTAATCAATTTGCATTAGAGCTATAGACAACAGGGATGGGAGAGAAGAAACCACACCTTCTGGTACTTAAAGAAAAATCTTATTTTAAAGAACATACAATAAGCTCTGTAGGTCCCTAATAAACTCTTAAAATTATTAGCTAGTCCGTAAAAATTGTACTTGACTAATAATGATATTCTTAAACTTACTTCTTTTAAAGTTAATAGTTAAAATGGTCTTCAAGTTTTCAGAGTCAAGAATTTATTAGAACTATGATGTTAAAAAATTAATAAGTTATAAAAAAGTGATATTAGGATAGACTTCATGCTGAAATGTTCTCAGAGATAATTAAGCAAACCTTCCCATTTTAAATGACAAAATGGAGGCCGAGAGAAAGCAAGTGGTTTCTCAATGTCATGCAGATAGTGAGGGTCTGTAACCAATCCTATTCCTAGTGCTTTACCATAATACAGTGAAGACGTGAGATCAAATGACTGCTTCTTATTTAGAAAAATAAGCTAAAAAAATTCACAAATCAAGGTCTCACTTCAATCATCTCTACAGTCTTTTTAATGATGCTTTCCTGGACTGGTTTGGAGGGACTCAAAGTTTCTGTAATGACACTTAGCAGAAATGACTCACTCACATTCTGACATTTTCAGAGGCTAGCCTGAATATTTAAAAATGTGAGATCTTTGCAAAGCTTTATTGTAAGATTCCTGCCTCCAAAGCTATCCCTGCCTTCGGAGTACTCTAAGGCTCCCGAATTACTGAACACAGATGTAGAAAATAAATTTTCATTATTAATGCAATAATCACTTCTATTCTATACCAGCAAGGCCATATAACTTTTTGACAGTGACACCATTTCTTGCCCTTAGCAGTGGAATTAAATCCTGAACACAAAAGTTCACATGGTTACTTTGAACTATTTGCATCACATATTTAATATAGAGGCCACCAGGAGCGCCTGGGTGACTCAGTCAGTTAAATGTTGGCCTTCAGCTCAGGTCATGATCCCAGGGGATTGAGTCCTTGGATAAGTCCTGCATCAGGCTCCTTGCTCAGTAAGGAGCCTGCTTCTCCCTCTGCCCACCAACCCCTTGCTTGTGCTCTCACTCTGACAAAAAAAAAAAAAAAAAAGAAAAGATGCAAGAAGCTGAAATTAAGGTATATTCTACAGAATAACTGGCAGCATTCTTCAAAAAAGTCAAGGTTAGGAAAAAACAGAAATGCTAAGGAGCTGTCCCAAATTGGAAGGGACCGAGGAGACATGATAAGATGCAATGTGAGACCCTTGTTTTGATCTTGGACTGTGGAAAAGTACATTAGCAGGATAACATAATGTTTGAAGAAGGTGTGTAGGCTAGTATATTGTATCAATGTTAACTTCCTGGTTTTATTCATTGTATTATGTATATAAGATGTTAACTTTGAGAGTTGGTTGAAAGGATAAACAGAATACTTTTTTAAGAAAATTTCATAACTTTTTAGTAAATTTAAAAGTATTTCTATTTTTCTTTTAAAGATTTTATTTATTTATTTGACAGAGAGAGAGAGATCACAAGTAGGCAGAGAGGCAGGCAGAGAGAGGAGGAAGCAGGCTCCCCGCTGAGCAGAGAGCCCAATGCGGGACTCGATCCCAGGATCCTGGGATCATGACCTGAGCAGAAGGCAGAGGCTTTAACCCACTGAGCCACCCAGGTGCCTGTAAATTTAAAAGTATTTCAAGGGCACTGGGCGGCTCATTCAGTTAGGAATCTGCCTTTGGCTCAGGTCATAATCTGGGACTGAGCCCCACTTCAGGCTCCCTATTCAGCAAGGAGTCTGCTTTTCCCTCTCTCTGCCCCTCCCCCTGCTCCTTCTCTCTCTATAATAAATGAATAAAACATTTTTAAAAAATCTAAATGTATTTCAAAATAACTTTTAAATGAAGAAATGTATTGATCATGAACAGCAATTAAGACTCTTGAGTAAGATTGTAGGCCATGGGAATCTATGCAACAAAGGTAGCTTATAAAATCCCTAGCTCTTGAAATTGACAAAGTGAATAAAAGAAACCTCATTTAAAATGGAGTCTAGAGGCCAGAAGGGGGAGCTTTCATGCCCTGCCACTCTACCCCAACATGAAGTCTATACTTTATTACCCCAAAAGGAGTTAGAAAGATTTTCTCCTGGCTCAGCAACTCAGCCAATGAAAAGTCACTACACTCTGGGGACTCCCAGTTTACTCCATGGACTCTGTTTTTAACAGCCCCTCCCAACTCCTCCTTTACCTCAATAAAAGAACATTCCTCTCCTTTGGTCTCTAGACCTGTATGTATGACTTCAGTTGCAATTCTCTGCTCTTCCTAAATAAACCCATTTGTTAGTAAAATATCATAAACTTTATGAGAACTCACAATAGTGTGAGCTAACCCCTTGTATAAGTTTGGAATCTAAGAGGGACACTAGTGCCATGGGGAGGAAAAAGAAATAGTACTAATGATAACAAAGGGTTTTTCTAATATATTATTGATATTTTCATGTGTAGGAATTACTATAGTTGACCCTTGAACAATGTGGGGTTGGGGAAACAGACCTATAATGGAAAATCCAAGTAAAATGTTGATTCCCCCAAAACTTATATAGCCTACTCTTGGCAGAAGCCTTACTGATATCATAGTCAATTAAAACATACCTTATATGTATATGCATATGCAATTAATGCATACTTTATATGTCATATATATTATATATTGTATTCTTGCAGTAAAATAAAGAAAAGAAAATGTTATTAAGAAATTCATAAGAAAGAGAAAATACATTTGCAGTACTATATCGTATCCAAAAAAAGTCGGCATATAAGTGGACCCATTCAGTTCAAACTCATGTTGTTTAAGGGTCAATTGTGATATATTGTGGTTGTGATGAAAGAAATGAGTCCAAAGACAGGGAGTAGGGACCATTATGGAGGAAAGTTTCATATCTCTTCTAACATAACAAGGAAAAAAAAGGTCTTTTTGAGTTTAATTTAGAGGTTGCTTGGAAGACTGAAAGCAAGATGGTTTAATGAGATGGTAGGAAAAGACTAACTCAAAATAAAGAGTTGGAATTTTTGACAAAAACAAAACACAATGCTGAGACAATAGCAGAACAGTGATGGAGAACAAGAATACAATGACAATATAACAGCATAATCTAAGGGAAAAAAAATCCATACACTCAATAAAGTTACTTAAGCATTTGGTATGTATAAAGCATGATGCTAGATCTAGAGATAATAGAGAAGTATATGTCAAAGCTCCAGAATCTAATTTTTCTACAACTATCACTACTCATTCAATCAGAAGTCAATTTTACCTTCTCTTTTATATTCCCATTCTTAGAGTCACTGTTCATATTACATCACCTTTAATCTTAAATGTAATACTCATCCTTACTGATATGATACCATCCTGCCTCTCCTTAATTTAAATCTGCCTTGCAAACTGTAAGTTAATTTTTTGAAATAGCATATGTAATCACTCCTCTATTCAAAGATCTCCACCGTGTATCAAATTAAGTACAAAATCCTGTTGTAACTTTAAATGTCCTCCATATAAACCAACCCTCTACTTCAGGCAAACTGAAGAGTTCACTTGGTCTCCCAAAATACCCCTGAATTCTCTTTAGAGAAACTAGAATTTAATATAGTTCTGGAAAAGTAAGAAAAAAAACATTATTGTGGGAAGGATTATCATGAGAAAATTCAGAGGCACAAAATAGATTCCAGAAATAAGTCCTAGATCCACTTGTATTAATGGGAAATTACTTTTTTTTTTTAAGAGGCTGATACATTTTTTTTAAAAAGATTTTTATTTATTTGACAGACAGAGATCACAAGTATCCAGAGAGGCAGGCAGAGGGAGGGGAAGAAGCAGGCTTCCCGCTGAGCAGGGAGCCAGATGCGGGGCTCAATCCCAGGACCCTGGGATCATGACCTGAGCCGAAGGCAGAGGCTTAACCCACTAGGCCACCCAGGTGCCCTGGCTGATACATTTTTAAGCACCACTATTTCCTACCTCTTTGCGTCCTGAATTAAGTCTCTAGATAAATACAGAGTACAAATCACATAATTGAAATTAGGACTGTTCAAGGTCAGTATTAAGAGATTAGATCAGTTCCAGTATCTCAGTGTATTCATAATTCTATGAAATGCAAATTTCCTTACAAAGATTCACATAACTTCAGAAATGTAGGGGAAAAAAAAAAACATGATACTGTCATAAAATAGAAACTTTATTTAATAAGAAGTGTTCTGGTGATATTTGTTATTTATCACAAATCTTTTTATTCCATCTTCATCAGAAATAAAACCATTTCTCATGTTTTTAAGTCTAGATTTAAGCTTAGAAAAAGTAACAGTAACAGTAACCAAAATTAAAATAAAGTATGTATAACTGATTTGTTTATTCTTTATTTTAGACTCTCTGAAACACCATACGAAGACAATAAGAATAAAATTCAGCCAACTTGGAGACGTATCAATCCACATATTTTCATAATAAAAACTATAAGAAGCAAAAAATTGGGATACTAGACCACTTTTTTGATAAACAACTGTGGGTATCTATAATATAAAATTCAAAGAGGGAAGTTCTTTAACCCTTGAAGATAGTTAGCCAATGAAATTCAACAAAGGAAATGAATTTTGAAAGTGATAAAAAAAATGTTCTCTACAGAGGTCTTTCTATTTCACCACCCATGTGAAGATATAAAACTATGTGTGAGAGTTGTTTTTGAAGCTGAAATGATTGAAACATTAGAGGGTGGATTAAAGTGCCAATTCGGCCCTGGGGCAAGGAAGTGTCAAACCTTTCTTCTTTTGTATTTTGTTCATAAAATTCTATCCTCCTACACTAAAATTACAAGGTGGTTCCAGTCTGAACCTCAGATCCTTGAATGCTCAGGTTCCCAGTCTCAAAAGACCCTCAAGTTTGAAACATAAGTCTTTGAGCTCTAGCATCTTCAAATAGCATCTCTGAAAACGGTTGAGAAAGACCTATAGGACAAAGAGAGAAGAGCACTACTAAGGGGTGAAGTAGGCTTCAAACTTAGAAACACCCAGATTAAGGATCATCCTTTAAAGTTTAATTCATTTTAAATTGGTTATTGTATTCAAATGAAGTTTGCATGCCATCTGTCTTTGAAGTCATTTAAATTAAGTTTTATGACTCTTGAGGTAAAAAGGCCATTTCTAACTCAGTATAGTCTGCTTACTACTACCAATCACTAATTAGAATTAATTATTAAGAAAGTGATTCCCTTTTTCCTTGAATATTCTAAATCATTTATCAAAGGATGACATGACTTTTTGTTTCTTTTTCAGTATATTGAAGTCATAGTCATATGACTTTTGGGTAGACACTACTGAAGCGATGGTTTTAGTCAGATGTGTGACAACAATGGCATCTAAAAGCTACATTTAACCAAGAGAGCAGTATTTTTGGAACAGCAGGCAGTATAAAAGTGCTTTGTGAATATTAACATATTCTAGCAAATTAGTTTGCACTCATTATCATAAGCAATTACTTACTGTTTAGATGCAGCTCGTATTAAATTGGCAAGCAATTTGCAAGAATTAAAACATAACATGGAGGGTTTTCTGAAAATTCAACAATGTACTGAGACAAATGATGCTACTGGGTTCATAGACCATGTACCAAACACGGTTACCCATTAAACATATTTAGCATTAAAATAATAGTTGGCTACATGGGCTTTTAATGTAAGATAATTTTGTAACCATTGTTCAGACACTATCAGTAGAATTATACATATGAGACACTAGAAGGCATTAAAAAAAAAAAAAAGACCTCAGGAGGAAGCAGGAAGTCTTTGTTTTCTGAGAACGAACTACTTGTCACTTTGACTAAACCTGGGGACTTTATCAACTCAGTGCAGTCTTGAGCTATCTGGAATTATCCAAGTTGTCCCTTTTAAAAAGTTTCTATCATCGTGGTTATTCCCTCCATTTATCTCAATGGTGGAGACTGTTGATGTTTACCACTATGCATATACTGTCTTCTCTAATAATAGAACTCGAAACTGGACATACAGCTAGATTGAATGTAAGCTGGCCATACAGCTGTGCAGCTAGAGCCTTCTCCCTTGCAGCCTGCCAGGGCCAAGTGACTCAGTTCTGGCCAATTGCACGGGCAAAAATGTACTTGCACTTTCCTGCCCATGTCCCTCTTTCTTCTTGCTAAGTGATCTTAATTAAGACCTAGAAATGGAAGCCACAAGTTGAGAATTGTACCCTTCCAGCTTGGGCCCCCTGAAGTGTAACTACAATGTAAGAAAAAAAAATTACATTTTGTTCATATCTAAGTATTTTGAGATCTCATTTTTACAGCAAATGATGTTTATATAGCCTTTAAAACAATATGACAAAACATTCCCATCTATCTTTTTATGCTTATACCAGTCAAGTAAATTTGATATGGAAACTATAATTATCTCTATTTTACAAATTTGAAAGAAATTGGTGCTCACAGAGATAAAATGATTTGTTTGTGGTCACAAGGTAATGTGAAACTTCTTATCAAAACCTTCCCCACAGAAGGCTAGTTTTATAGTCAATCAATGTTATTCTGACAGATTCTATAGTGAGGATGTCACATATTTTCATGGATCTACCCAATTCCCAAACTCTTTTCTTCCTTACAAGAACAAAGTAGCACATGTGTGGTAAAGGAGGCTGTCCACGACCTGAAGCAAAGTGAAATTAATTGACCCACAATGACCCCTCAGCTTGAATATAGAGCATTTACTTTAGAAACCATCATTGTACATTCTTTTTCTGCCCCTTTGAGATATAAATATTCTCTCAGCTTGTTGACAGTTTTACAACTCAGGAATGTCTTTCTCCAGTGCCTAGGAACCATCTCTTTGAAATGTAATCATCAAGAAAGGTAGGACGCCTCTCAATCTCTGCTGAAGTATAGAAGCCATAGTGTATCAACACCAACTAGCAATTCCACTGAGCAACCCACAGTGGTCTCCAATATGTACCCATTAGCTCACCCCAGGCCTTAAAAAGGTCTCTTGACTTTTGCTATAGTACAGTGGAATCCTAGCTTTTCCCCCATTAAAAAAGTTTGGGGGAAAAAAAAAAGAAGTTTGGAATAAAGTCTTCCTTACTAAATAGATAGATAGATAGACAGACAGAGAGATAGATAGATCTTCTTTACCTATTTAACTTGTTTGGTGCAATCTTTCTTTGAGTTTCGTCACTCATTTATTTTTATTATATTATTCTGCCACCTAAGCCAACCAGTCTCAGAAAGAGCAATAGTAACCCAGTCAAAATTAAAAAAAAAAAAAAAAAAAAAAAGAAAGAAAGAAAAAAAACATTCCCTCATTCAAATTTTACTTCCCCATTCTCAGAGGAAAATCCATACTTCTTCATACAACATAAAAAGTATTATTTGGGGAAGCTTAGTAATAAGAAATTTTACTTGGAGGTATTTTCATATACTAATCAAAATGCTAAATAACATTTTATAGCAACATTCTGAGTAACATTTACCTAGTGTGAATTATTAGAGATATTTCCATAGCAATGCAATAAGCACTCAATCTCCATTTTCTGAGGTTACCACAAAAAAACAAATACCTAATCATCAACATAGAGTAAATTCTACCTATTTAATTTTGTGTCACTTTTATTTTGTCACTAATATTCTATCCTGAGGATAATAATTAGTTGTAATGGTTCCTTGTACAGACCTCAGAGCCTAGAACACCCCTAGGTGCTTACTTCATAGATCTCTAACAACATTTATATGGTGAACAAAATAAAATACATTCATGTCCCAAACTATTTTGAGGATATCTTTTATTTTCATTTGATGTTTTGGAATCAAATATCTTTGTACTGTATGTATAATAAGGAACTTGTTAATGAGAAGTTGGAAAACAGAGAAAAGGTTACTGTGTTAAAACCTATCTCAGCAACTTTTCCCAGTGTCTTGGAAAGAACCATAATTTAGAAATACCATGAAGAGTCCTATAAATTGAGAGTACTGAGAAAAAAGTTTAAAAAAATATCTAGATATATATGGAGAGAGAGATAGCCTCTATAAATATCAACTGATTATTTTCTCTATTCGACTGTTAACTTTGGAATAAAAGAAAGACTCTTGATTTTCTGTTAATATACATATATGTTATTTTGGAGTATGGATTTATATATATTCAAGTAATCATATGTGTATACTTCTGCACTCTTCTTTCAACTTTAAAGAACATATACTTAAAACTCATATAAATAAAAACTCTGTGTACATATTATACATCTAATCTCAGGAAAGAAAATAAAATGTCATGTTCACTGATCACAGAAGATGAGCTGTCCTCAACATTACATTGGGGACAGATAAGTCAAAATAACAAAGCAGAACAAATAAAATACCAAAGAATAACCTTTTCCCTGAAGAATTGACTAAAATAAGTCTCTTTTTCACACTACTCAAATTCAGTTTTTTTTTTAACTAAAATAATCAAGTTCTAAATCCAAGAAAAATTCTCAAGCTGGGATTTTATTTATTCTCATGCAAATAACCATCTAAAATAATTATAAAGGGGCATTTTAAAGGATAGAAAAGTAACACTTTTTCTCCACAAGATGTTATGGTTTTTCAAGCAGTGTGAAGATTCTCATATCAAAAAATGTTCAAGCATTTCTTAATTCTGCCATTTTAATATTTGTAACAGTTATTTCCATATTCATTTACCATGCCCTTATCTGTTTGGCAAATATCATTTCTCTTCCACATACTATATTACACATTTTGAGGTATAGATTCCCAAAATAGCACAAACAATTTTCCTTTCAACCCTGTTAACAATATGAAACCATACAGCCCACACTGTCTGTACCTATGAGTAAGATTTATGGAATAGATTCAGAATCGGAAATGGCAACTTCCACTATAACTTCATAGGGCATTTGTCAATAAGTTAATCAAATGTTTCTGTGCTAGTGAAGAGGTGATAGCATGCCAGAGTAACTGTGTGAGAAAACACACAGAACAGCAACATCTTTTCTAAAAGTAGCCTGGACAAACCCTAGAGAAATCAGTTACCATGGTTTTTACTATCATCAGACCATACTCTTCCCAGATAATCTTCAGCACGTCAAAGAGACTCATGCTAGGGATGGAGTATATACAAAGCAAAAAGGGATCCATGGGGAGCATTTTTACTGGGGGGGAATGACATGATCAGTTTTGAATCTTAGCAAGATTACCAAGGCTTCTATGTGGAAAAAGGGATGGATGGGGGGAAAGGCGAGACAAGGAGGCCCAGCAGGTTATTTCACAAAACAATGAACCATAATGATCCATGAAAAGAAGTAGACAGTTGTGCAGACATAAAAGAGGTGATAGGAGAGTTTTTGGTGATTAGTCAGGTGTAGAGAGGGGAAGAGGAAGAAATCGTAGGTCACTCCTAGGTTTCTGACCTGGAAAGGAGATAGACACCATGCCATTCATTCAATGAAACAGAAAGTGTCAGAGAAGGAATAGGATGAGTAAGAAATAGGAGTTTGATATGTTTGAATATAGTCATCTTCCATGTGAGAATATTATATCACCATTATAGTCTTATAATATTTAGCACACTAAAGTGTACATGGAAGATATGTTTCAGTATGCCGCTAATGGGTCAGACACAGAAATTCGAAAGGATGTTCTAATGGAAACTATTGTGTATACTTTTTCTGCAAGATGGAGAAAAAGTATCTGTATCTCTGTAATACCTTTTAAATATTCTCTAAAAGTCATATTTAGCTTTTAATAAGACCTTTCTATGAAACCCATCTGATTGGCTACATTTGTCATGTGAACATTTGCAGTATTGCTTTTCTTCCAATAATTTTAAGAAACTGTCTTATGGAAGAGGTTTAACTACATAATATTCTCCTAGCTTGTCTTGGGTTTGATTGCTATTTGGTTCTCTGCATGTAATTGCTTGGTTAACTTATTGTGCCTAGTTGATTTGCTTCCTCTGCTCATCAGAATTTTATTAACTGTTTTCTGCTCACAGAGCACTTTAGTAAGTTAAGATACACTGGTTTATCAGTTACGCTACATAGGTAGGGATAGGGTTAAATGTGACAATATTGGCTGAACTTATGCTCAAATCCCAGCAACTATAGATGAAGGTGAGTTATCTGAATGTTTTTCACCTTTGAAAAGTAGAAGGAGAGAAGCAGTTATGGATCTAAAACTACAGAAAAATACACTCTATTAATTCCGTTAACCCTCAATATAAATTACTTTAAGGCTTTCCCCTAAAGATAAGTCTAGTTAAATAGTCTGTATTATAACCAAAACTAATCTACTAGACCCTCTGCCTCCTAGCACATAGTAGGCATGGTTACCAGTGGTCTTATGATGACTTTAGGCAAATTAGAAAAAAGCAAATCTACATCTAAACCCTTTACTTCCAACTATTTGAAAATGGTCATAATATACTGATTTTGTAGAATAAGCCATTCGCTTACTATTTCCTAGAAATTATCACACTGCATATGTAACTCCATGGGGTAACAACGTGAACAGGAGCTCCTTCAAAAGTCTACATCTTGCACAAGAATACACGGCATCCCTTTAGTGACATGTAGAAATGTCAGGGTTTGGTTCAAGAGGGAAGGAGATTCAGCTGATCTTGAATCCTATTGTTCTGTGGAATACAGCCCTGTTCCTCAGGGGAAAGAAATGTGAGAGGCATAGAAAAGAACCATAATTCCTATTCAACCACTTCCTTTCATGCATTGCAAACACCAGTGGCAAAAGAAGTTGAACCTTTTTCTTGGAAAGAAGCAGTTTTGCATAATTGAAAGAAGATCAGTCACAGACCTAACTTATGGAAATAAAATTCCAGAAAAGAGAGACAACACGAGAACAGTGCTAATCCAAGGTGCATGAAGAACTAACCACAGCAGCTAAAGCCATACATTTGAAGCACAGATTTCAGGCAGACAAAACAGTGACATGTAAAAACGAGACACCCGGGATCCTCGGGAGAGCAGTCTCTTCCTCTATTCCTCTATGGCTGCTCTAAAGTACAGATTCAATTTTGAGGCAGGTTAAATTGGGGGTCCAAGTGGGAATATGTGGTTAATGAATTTTGTACAATCTTCCTTCTTTTCAATTAAAAAAAAAAACCCTCAAAAAGATTTGATGGGCTTTACTGAATCACTTCAACTTCCCCCCACCCAGATTGATTTCAGGCCATGGCAGAGACAACCAGACTGCTAATTAAACTATTAACTCTTTCTTCTAATTTGCAAAGCTGTGAGCATTTAGATTCCAAAAGTCCAGAAGACACAGACTTTCCTCAGACACCCAGGGGAGTTACACATACATTATTCTAGGCCAGATTTGGCCCTGCAAATGAAGCCATATGCACTAACTCAAATTTTTAATAATATTCCCAGACTTTGCTTAACAAATTTATGTAACAAGAAAAGCCTCCAAGGTAAGCCCAAAGAGGTTCATTTTTTCCTGGAGTTAAATTGAAAGGTGGCAAAAATGAAAGTTCCTCTAGGACACCTTTGAAAGCAGCAAGTAGTCAATGGAATATGAAGTCAACATAGAATAAAATGCTACCTAAAATGGAGAAATCTATTGAAATCCAGAAAATACACACACACACACTTATGCAATAGTAATGCTCCTTTAGTTAAATATCTAAAAATCTAAAAAGGATGTAGGTGTTCAATTTTATTTTTTTAAGATTTTTTTTTTAATTTTAGTGGGGGGAGGGGCAAAGGGAGAGAGTCCCCAAGAAGGCTCCCTGCTGATCTTACAACCCATGAGATCATGACCAGAGCAGAAACCAAGAGGAGGACTCTTAACCGACTGAGTAACCCAGGAGCCCCAAGGTGTTCAATTTTAAAACAAATAACAATGCAGTGGATTCAGTTTCAAAAGAGATTTTGCTAATTTTGCAAAGATATTTTAGCAACCTAAAAATATATAAAAACACATTATCTTTTTTTTTTTTTAATATAAATTGGATCCTTTACCTCTCTCACCACGGCAATGTCTGTGCTCGGAATTCATTAGTAAACTCAACCTGTTCTGTGTTAAAAATGAGTGAAAACAAGATTGCAGATGAACACAGTTAAAAAGCCATCATGTAATATGGAAGCATTCAACCATGAATGATGAAAGTATGCATCTACTCTTTACTTGTTACTCTGTAACTTTGCTGAAGTTATAGAAACTGTTCAATAATCTTCATCTTCCTCTTCTGAAAATAAGGGGGTTGTTCCAGGTAATTTCCATTGTCAACTCTATTATCTGAGTTTAAAATAGCACCTCACTAAAGCAGGCACTAACCGTGAACCTGATGTCAGCCTACACAGTAACCTTCAATGATCATGAGCATGAAGAAGGAAAACATGTTTACCAATAAGGCACTGTAGCACATAACAGGGAAAGATTTCTCTGAGTGGAGATTTTCTTTCTTACTTGACTTTAAACAGTAATTGCATAGAATATTTGTTATATTTTGTGATCATGAAGTGATATACTAGAGGATATGCTATTTCATATACTAATTCTTTTTATGTCTATGGAAAACTGAGGAATAGATACAAAGAAAAAATAAACAGTATTAGCTGAACACTGTTAGCAGCTAACATTTTTATTTTCTGAAATTGTATACCCTGCAAGACTGGCCTAGCAACTCCATCCAAAACCAATACAATACAAAATCTACAAAAATGACAACTTAAAATGAGCCCATGGTTTATTAAAAGCTAGTTATGTAATTACTAAGGTCTTCTTGGTCTAAAATCTATAATTACTGCAGTTGCTACTAAAAAGGTGGGGTTAAATGTTATTAAGCAGAAACCACCCGGGCTGATTTGTTTTGTGAATACATGTTAAGATAATTCCTACTTACAAGAACAGAATCATTCCAAGCTGGAATGATTATGAGCCTTGGTAGATTCTATTGTCACAAATATGACTCAGATCCAGAAAGGGATTCATTATCCTATTTCACCAGTCAATTTACGTTGTGAAAATACAAGGGAAAGTGAAAGCATATTCTCTACAACTGTAGCTGCACTTGCATCATTTTTCCCCATCTTTCTAGTTGAGAAAGACCAGGCATCAGCTCAGTAGTCCAGAGCTTAATAATTCTTAACCTTAGGCAGTCCCGTCCATGTTCACCAAGAATGTAGTCATTTGTTTGCGTTCATGTGTCTGGGGTTTTGGCAAGGGATATAAAGTCCTTTATAGATACCCAGTTTTATCATCACAGTGCTCACTCCCTGGTGGATTAATAGTACCATTTGAAATGCCATTAAACTTTTCACACCAGAGGGTAGAAAACCTTGTTTTCTTCTGAGTTACATGACAGTACCCTACACGCTGGCTGGATTTAATCTACTGCTACCTGGCAAGGTGATGGTCATTTTTACCTAGGGAAAGGAAGAAATACAACAAATGACCTGTCTTAGGTCATAAAATTAATAAGCAGAAAAAAACCTTGGGAATATCTTCAGTGACTTATTTCTCAGGTTTCAAAAGTCTGCCCTTCACACAAGTGTCCCATATTAAAGCAATAAAATATAATGCATTTATTGTAAAATGGCACCCTTTGTGCTCTAAACAAATGCTGAAAAAATGAATCTAGGGCAATTTCCACTACTGAACTATTCAAGGACTCCCAATGAAACAAATCATTATGTATAGATACTGTTAGTTCTTCAAACATATGTAGACAATTCTGAGAGAAAACATTCATAGGTTATGTGTAATGGGTATAATTACAATTTGTGATTAAGTAGTATTTCTCTATTGCAGAAATTGTGAAAAGCATAAAAATGAAGGATAAAGGGACAAAAGAGGTGAGGAAAATTGTCAGTGATTTGGCTATTGAGAAAGAATGAAAAATAAATAATAGATATTTTCTATTATTATAGAAATAATAGATATTTTCTATTTATTTTCTAAATAAAGATAATAGTAAGAACAATAATATTAGACTAAGAAGTGAGAGTATGTTTCCTTCCAGAGGTCTCCAGGTTGACCACCCCACCAGCCTTAACACCATCAATAATGCAGCTGGTTTAGGGTTTGGGCTACATCCTCAAACATTAACTTAAGTTTGTATCTCTCTATTGATTGGATATTTGGCTCAGGACCAGCACAGGCCAGAATTGGTTTAAAGGTTGCTCTCTTGCTTTAGAAACCATTTAGCAAGTGACATCGTGTGAAATCAATGGCCTGTTACTCCTTTCATCTTTCTCAAATTCAATATCATAAGGGTCCTTAAGATTTAATGAACCTAGTCTGGTGAGTGAAGCTTTCAATCTGCTTTATTTCTTCTAATGCATTAAAATGTATGGGAAATGAGTACAACCTTATGCAATGGGACAACTATAACAACTAATAGGTTTATGAATTAATGTTAACATAGCAGTGAGGTATATGTTTAAACCACCTTTTCAACAAGATTTGTATTTATATATTTTCTTTAAAGAAATTAAAAAAAAAAAGCCATACTTGAATGTATGTACATATACACACACAAACAGAATAGATAACACTCAGAATAGTCACTAAGATTCTAGAAATCCATTAACATTTCATATCCAAGGAAACTAGCCACTCCCTTCTAAAAAAAGAAAGCATTTTCAAAGCAAAATTCAAAACCGGATAATGACCAAGCAATCATTCTGAAAGAAGGTAAATTACAGTCAGACAAGTGGAGAAACAAATAAAAAATAGGCATTCCCATCAGCAGTAAGAGGTAATGAATGGGAGGAAATAAAAGAAAGAAAAGAAACATAAATAATAATAAATCAATGCAAGCAGGTCAATGAGAAGGACATTGTCATGTACTCTAACAAAAGGATGATTTCCCTTAGTACAGCAAAATGGAGAAACTCCCCCAGAATATTACAGCATAGTTATATTTCAGTTTTCTTAAGACATTTTGAATACTCTGAGCAAATATCTGGATGAACATTAAGGATGCATTTCAGTGAAAAGCTACCTTTAAAGGTCCTGTTTTTTGGAGACAAGAAGTCTTCATATCAAGACCACATATCTATTTTCTTTAGAATAATACCATCACCAGGAAAAGTCTGTATAACTATTTGTGAAATTAAGTCTGTGATGCCAGATCTTCTCAAGAAAGCAAGAAAAAGAAGAATTATGGCAATTGATGAGATATACTAACCAATGCATTTATTATATTTATAAATATTTTTAGAGAAAACTAAATTCTCGGACTGATGCAATCCCAAAAATTGCTTGAAAAGAAAATTCTATTACCACATTAATCCACATCTACAAAACAGTGGAACTCTAAACACAGTTTTTTTTTTTTCAAATAGCTTCTATATGAATGGGCTTACTATTATTATATAAAGAAGTATAGGTACTGCTCCTTCATTCTTAGAACATTTATTCTAGGGAAAGGCCAGCTCATCAATTCTAGATCCTCATGTATTGGAGATATAATTGCTATTTGGTAGAAAAGATCTGGGTAAGGAAAACAACTAATGAAGAACACTATATTCTCTGATCTGATTTTGAATTACTAGAAACAAGCAACTTCCCGCTAACTCTACATACTAAGTCTCAAGAATCAGAAAATACCAGATATTTCCTACATGACAATTAAACCACTCTCTGTTTTATTGGGACAACATCAGGAGAAACTAGTGTTTCTCCTCTTTTCACCATAAAGAGGAGACTCAGTGACTACAGTGCCAGTCTCTTCAGAAATCATTTAATATGATTAAATCACAATACTCTAAAGTCATAAATAGGTCTATTGTATTATAACATGAGCTCTTAATTCCTAGACAAAATGCATAAGACTTCCTGTTTCTGGTTCATTGCAGGGAAACTCCTTCCCAGAGCAATATGCAAAGAAAAACAACAAAGAAACAAAAAATATCCAAAAATACTCTTCTATATAGTATAGAAGTACCTATTACTTTATTTTTTAAGTAGGCTCCGGAGCCCAATATGGGGCTTGAACTCATGACCCCAAGATCGAGACATAAAAATGAAGAGTCAGACACATAACCAACTGAGCCACCCAGGTGCCTCCATAGGTATCTATTATTCTAAAGGGAAGGACCACTGCCATAGTTAAAACAGCCAGAAAATATTCAAAGGTTATTTCACCAACTGCATCCAAGTATCAAGGTGCTATTGAAATCTCCTAATAAAATGTGGAGTAATATAAAAACAAAGGTGATAGTAGGACATAAGACCACAGAAGGTCATTTCTCCATCACAATATGTCCTCCTCACTATAGTCATTCACACTTAAAAACAACAAATAAATGACCAAGTATTATTTTTTAGGGGCCATGAAAGCTAACATTCTGCTTTAGAAATACTTTCTTTGCCTTAGATTGCTTATTCTTACTTTCTTCAAATGTACAAGAGAGGCAAGTCCAAAGCTAGAAAAAATAGTCACATAGAGATAAAGTTTGGAGGACCAATTTGTAACTCATTGATTGCATGCATTTTCCAAAAACCCTCCTGGAATGGACAGTGCTAGTTCTGTATAATTAAATGTGAGTAGAAATAAATCTCTACAGTTATCACAAAATTAAGCAGGCAGGGAACAAGAAGCAAGGTTAGGGTTTTGAGACTAAGATCATTCAAAATAAATTAAAAAAAATATTTCTGGAATAATCAAGGTAGTGTTTGGTTTGGAGTGGTTGTAAGATAGGATAGAGAGAGATGGGAAAGAAGCAAGTCAGTTGTGAATAATAATGATTGGGGTGACCACTCATTCTGTCTTTCCCATCTTTTCATCTTTCCTCATTACTGCTTTACCTAATAGGCCTTTCCATGTCATCACTGAGTTCATTGTGACAGAGGATGAATGGTTTCTAATTGATAGACACAAAAGGCTATGTTTGATATTTAAGAAAGAAACTCAATTCACCTATGTCAAAATTACTTGGATAAAGGAGTTGAGAGAACATTACTTATTCTTCCTTATTTTAGAAAACTTATGGAACACTCAGTTTAATCTCTACATACAGATAGCACAGCCACCTAGGGAATAATTATTTGCTTTGTGCACACCTTATGATCATGTCCCTTAAAAGAATTCCCAAAGCAATCCTTTGTACAGGTCTGCTGCTATTCTGTTTTTCAGAGCCTAATGTGCTCTGTAAGGCTGTCAGACAAAAAGAAAAAAAAATCAGTTGTTTCTTTGTTTAGACAGAGAGGCAAATGAATAAAACAAGAAAGGTACAGGAAAGAACAGTTTAAGTATAAATACAAGTAATTCCTGTCTCTGACCTTGAATCTGTCTCTGGCCAATGACAAACCAATTAATGATATCCATATTTTTCTCAGAAATACTATATTAAATATATTAGTGTATCCTTGAAAAATAATATAAAGCTCGAAAACAATGTTTGCAGTATACATATTTCCTTAAACAATAAAGGAAACATTTATTACAATAATACCTTAATTTTCAAATGGACCATTTACATCCTGGATGGTCTCAAAACTGAAAATAAATAGCAGTAAGGGGGTGCTGTGGTGTCTCGGTCAGTTAAGCTCCAACTGTTGATTTCAGCTCAGGTCATGATCTCAAGGTCATGAGATTGAGCCTGGCATTGGGTTCTGTGCTCAGCAGGGAGTCTGCTTGTCTCCCTCTCTCTCTCCCCCTCCTCCTGCTCTCTTGCTGTCTCAAATAAATCAATAAATCTTAAACAAAAAAAAAAAAGCAATAAGGGGCGCCTGGGTGGCTCAGTGGGTTAAGCCTCTGCCTTCGGCTCAGGTCATGATCCCAGGGTCCTGGGATTGAGTCCCACATCGGGCTCTCTGCTCAGTGGGGAGCCTGCTTCTCCCTCTCTCTGCCTACTTGTGATTTCTCTCTCTCTCTCTCTGTCAAATAAATAAATAAAACCTTTTTTAAAAAAAGCAATAAGAATATCGACACTTTAACTTCTCTGGAAGGATGAAGTGAAGGTCCTTATATTCTTTGGGAAGGCACCTATTAGATTATTTTCCTATCTGAACTGCCACAGTATTGATTCAATCTGGTAATTAATTAATAACAACTAATCCAGAAATATTTATCTAATGACCAAAACATCTGAGATATACAGGGAGCAGAAGAAAAGCTTATATACTGAATATAGAATAGCCACATCACAGATGAGCCAATTTAAGACTAACAGTCCTATACATAATATTTACATTTAAGACCACTTTATGACTCTCAAAACCTGTCTGGCACTGTCATTTCATCTTAATAGACATTAAATAATGTCAATTCTAAAAAGACAGAGATCCAGAGGCGGATATGATAGAAAACTTAAGACAGAGCTGGCATTTGAAAGATGAGCAGAAAAGAGAGAAGAGAACAATTATGACTGAAAACTAAATTGGTCTTCCTTTTTTTCTTTTTAAGATTTTATTTATTTATTTGAGAGAACACGAGGGGGCAGAGAGAGGAGAGAGGGGAAGCAGGATCCCCACTGAGCAGACAGCCTGATGAGGGGCTCAATCCCAGGACCCCAGGATCACTGACTTGAGCCAAAGGCAGGTACTTCACCAACTTAGCCACCCAGGTGCTCCAAGTCTTCATTTTCATAAGCATAAACCTCACTAATTTCTTATGGACATTCCTTATTATCCTCCTTAGCCTTAGGACTCCACCTACCAGCAACCTGACAAGCATTTACTGAATTAAGCAGTGGGGGGGATTTGTCCTTCTATATCTATCTTCATCATTAACACAACACTTTATAAAACAGCTGGGGAGTTCAGGGAATAGCCCATGGCTATGGAATATAATTATGCTCACAGACTCAGGGAGTCAATCCCTTCACTTAAGGTTTATTAGCCTGAGTTCCAAAGATCCCAGGAGGTGACGCCTTCCTACTCTGAATCCCCACAGCACACATCACCCAGACGCTGTCTATGTGCAACTTCAGCCCGTCAAGTGAAATACCATCTGTTAGCTCTTTGGCTTCCAATTGGATCCTGTTATCTTTATTCCACCTCTCAATTAAACCCCAGAGCTCCTTGCAGGTAGGAATGATGCCATTCAGATTCTTTATCTAGGCCACATAGCTCCTAGCAAAATACTTGGCATAGTGTAGGTGCATAATCAGTGTTTGCTTTGTGCCTTCAAGTTGCAAATGCTGCTGCGTATTTGTGTTAAAGAAATGACGGCACGTGCCTGGAGTTTAAATGGTGACACTGGAGCAGGGGAAGAACACCAAGCGGGCCATGTAGCTTCCTATGCTTTCTAACTATCTGATGAAAGTTGCCCCATTTGGTAATGGTGATTTGGAAAAGCAAGAAGATCATCCTGTCTGGGCTCCTTGCTTTATACATGAAACAGGCCGAGAGAGGGAAAGGACCTGGCTCAAGATCACAATTAACATAGCACCAGAAGGAAAGAAACTAACATTTGTTGCAGGCTTATTACAGAGTAGGCAGTTTTACTACAATGCATGAAGAGGCCACCAGATGTGGGTCACATGACCTTGTGGTACTTCTGCTGACAAGGCAACTTGTCATTCTGTAAGAGTCATCACAGGTGTGGAAGACTGCCCACTCTTTTGTTTTCCTTTTGCTGTAAGATTTATTCTAGATATCCAGCAAAATATTTGTATTTTTCTCTATGAAAAGGAAAACAGTGCTGGGTAGCATGAACTGCTTTGCATAACTTAATAATGAAGTATTTGACATGAACAAGGAAAAAAAGAGACGAAAGGAAAAAAACAGACTTTTAAATATAGAGAACAAACTGGTGGTTGCCAACATGGGTGGGTGGGAGGATGGGTGGAATAGGCAAAGGGGATTAAGAGTACAGTTACTGTGATGAGCACTGGGTAATGTGTAGAACTGCTAAGTCATTATTTTGTACACCTGAAACTAATATAACAGTGTATGCTAATTATACCCAAATTAAACAGATACAACATTTTTAAATGATGTGTTTGAATTTGCTGTTTACCACAGATACTCCAAAGAAACCTGTTTATCTGAAATGCAGAAAGAGGGGCAACTGGGTGGCTCAGTCAGTTAAGGTCTGCCTTTGACTGGGGTCATGATCCCAGGTCCTGGGATGGAGCCCTGCATCGGGGCTCCCTACTCAGCGGGGAGCCTGCTTTTCCTTCTCCCTCTGCCCTTCCCCACCCCTGTGGTCTCGCTCCCCCACTTACTCTCTCTCTCTCAAATAAATACATAAAAAATATATATTTTTAAAAAACCAAAACAAAATGCAGAAAAGAATGAAATTCTCTATCACCTTCCCCTCTAGCTCTTGATTTCTTGTCTGGACTTGGAAGTTGCTGAATATTCACACTCTATCCTCCATACTTCCTCTCTTCTCCTCACCTTCATTCTCCTTCTCAATTTCTTTAAATTGACTTGTATTATACTTAAATGACTTATTTTTACCAGATTCCCTCCCACATCAGGCTCCTTTTCTCATCTTGGACTTTGCATCACTTGTTTCCCTCAGAAACTTTCGGTCTATTTTGCTTGTCAGCACAATCTAATGAATACAACACTTGACTGAGAATAAGACATGACTTGCACTTCTCTCTCCCTGTGTCTAGCAATATGGATGTGCAAATCAGTTCAGTATCCTTTTTGGTTTTATCTCTCGATAAACTGATATATTATTGTTTTCACTTGGTTTCCTTCAAGCATATTTACTTCTATTTTCAAAAAGAGAGATATGAAATATGGTAATATCCAGCTGCCAATAGTGGAAAAAATCACAATTAAATTGAAATAAGGATGACAAATGACCATATATTTTTCCTTTGAAGCAAATTCTATTTGGCTGACCTCAGCATCAAAACACAGCAAGTATTTTATCAGGGATGAAAAGAACATAGTTGGGATTCTAGCCCTAAGAGGTTAAGTGCCACTGGATTTAAGCCTTAGGAAGGACTTTAGATTTATTATCATACTGATTTTGTAAAGTTCTGGGATAAATGCCCTCTCTTGCCCACCATTCATCTGATTCGGTTGCTGGATCCAAGTGTTAGATCATTTTCAACCCAGAGTGTTTTAGTAAATGAAAGCAACACTGAGATATTTGAACCTTTTCAGGGGGCAGAGGGTGCCTTCTCCTGAGGTCAATGTTCTTAGCACCAGCCTGCCAGGAGCTGCCAACATGCATTTCAGTGCAAAATATGTCTAGCCCTTATATTTGAGTTTTACTTATTTATTTTCAAATTCTCTATTAAAATATGTATTAAACCATAAAAATGTCCACTCACATTGAATATAAAAACAGATATAAAATACTATGTGCTCTCTCTTCCAAATTTTTATTTAAACATGATTCTATCTATGTATTTATATATTTTAATTTTTAAAACACTAAAAAGATATCTACCCAAATTAAAAACAATAATTACAATTGGACATTGGAATTTGGGGTGATTCTATTTTTTTTTTAACTTCACTGTATCTCCTATATATTCATAAATATATAAACTTATAACCATGGAAAAATCAAATATATATATATATTTATTGTTTTTCTTTAAAGAAAGATGCCCTGTCTATACCAGCCAAAGACCTGCTGTTCTGTCAACCAATTCTTAAATTTCCTAATGAGATCTGAATTAGTGAACTTTTAAAACTTCAAATTTGAATTAATGTAAGTATCTTAAAAAATAAGTCTTAGCACATGGGGACCAGAAATTCTGTCAAAGCAGAGTTTAACACTGAGCCTTAAGCAGTGGGAATGGTCTAACTTGGGGAGGAATAAAACACAAAACACATTTGTCCATTAACATTAAATCTCTATTGACTTTCTTTCTTTTCTTTTTCTCCGCACAAAGAGTTTACATAGACAGATTTCAAATTTTGTTCTTTGGAAATATAAGGGGAAAAATCTTTAAAAAAAAAATCCAACCTGCACGATGATTAAGAATCTCCCATGTTTTACTGAAGGTTCATAGACCATCCCCCATTTACACTGATGGGGTTCAACATACCCTACTCCAAAGTGTCACATTGTAGCATAGCAAATATCTTAAACTGAAGGAGTCTGAGAAAAGCAGCAGAAAGGTTACCCAGGAAGGTCCTCCCCTCTTTGCCCTTCTTCCCTGAAACAGATCATAAAAAGACCCAGTGAAATGTCCCCTCCCTCTATGGGGAGGGGGGAGATAGTTTAATCACCAGAGGTAATTTTAAAACTTCCGTATTTCATCTGTAGAGGGAAAAAAACCCAGTTCTTCCCTAATGTGGGTCTTCATCCCTGTGAGTTTTCTTCTTTACGACTCATATAAAACTCTGCGTTTCTGGTCACCAAACATGAGGATGATTTTCGCCACACCAAGCTGTTCTCTGCAGCACCAGCTGGGTGTCCTATAATTTAATTCAATTCTGACATTATCTAGCCAAACACATCATCAGTCCCTCAAGACTGCCCCATCCCTCCCATGTCAAATGCTAGTTGCAAGCTCGGCTTGTCATCTGTGCTTCTGACCAACTGGCTATAAAATGAGATGTTCCCTTGACCTCCTCCTCAGGTTCTATTAATTTGCTGGAGGGCCTCATAGAACTCAGGGAAATATTTTGCCTGGCAGTCTATTAAAGAACATAGTATGGATGAACATTCAGATGGAAGGGATACACATGGCAAGGTATATAGGAAGGGTCCAGAGTTTCCATGTCCTCTCTAGGCAGGCTACTCACCAGGACCTCCGCATTTTCATCAACCTAGAAGTTTTTGGAACCCTGAACGCTTGGGTTTTTATGGAGGCTTCATCCCATAGACATTATTGATCATGAACTCTGTTTTCAGCCCTTCTCCTTTCTCAGGAGAATGGGGGAGGAGAATATAGAAAATTCTAGGTTTCTAATCATGACTTGGTTTTTCTTGTGACCAGCCCTCCTCCGAGAGTCATCCAAGAGCCCATCCAGAATTGTCTCATTAGAACAAAAAACATTTCTATCACCTAGGAAATTACAAGGGTTTCAGGAGTTTGATGTCAGGAATAGAATGTTCCAATGTTTTTATCATTTATGAAATTACAAGCGTTTTAGGACCTGTGTGCTAGGAACCAGGGGCAGAAGCCAATATATATTTGCTATTATCTCCTACCACAGAAGGGATTTGGGGGCTTAGAAATTTTATGTGCCTATATACATGGGACTCTAAGCAAGATTCAGTGAAGGAAAAATTAATAATTGTTTTCATTCCTCTCTTTCACCCTAACATTCCAGTGGCCACTCAAAACGACTATTTTTTGAATGGTCCAGTGTAACCAAGGAATATTTAAGGGGTGGTTATTTCCATAAAATTCTATTCTCTTTCTTCAGTCTTACTTTACATGGTGATTTCTGTCTAAACCATCAAGGTGTTAAAATATATTAGGACAAGTTGAAACCCAATGAGAACAAGTGATACATTTAAACAAGTTTTTTTTTAGGTCATGGTCTTGCAAACATCACTCAAGCTATATTTTGCTGTCACATGGAGAAATTTGAACATATTTATAGGTGAGTAGAGAAAGCTATTCACAGGTGTTGCATTTATTTTAAATTAATTTATTAGAATTATTTAAATGACAATTTGGCATTGCCAAAAAAAATAAATAAATAAAAACTTGGATGTTTTGGTGAAAGATGGTAGAATAATCACACTTTCCCCCATTTTTAATTCCCAACCAATTGTTGTTGTTTTTTTTAAAGATTTTATTTATTTATTGGTTAGAGAGAGAGAGAGAGAGCGAGCACAGGCAGAGGCAGAGAGAGAAGCAGGCTCCCTGCTGAGCAAGGAGCCCGATGTGGGACTCCATCCCAGGACGCTGGGATCATGACCTGAGCTGAAGGCAGCTGCTTAACCAACTGAGCCACCCAGGCGTCCCCCAATTGTTTTTTTTAAGAAGAATGGTGGGGTTGGTGGGGAGGTCTCAATAAAACTAGGAAGCAACCAACCTATGAAGGTGCGTTTCCATTTGCCCTGAAAATTAGACCTAGTTAAAGGACAAAGCTACTAGAGTCGAGGCAGCTCCATGGGTAATGGGCAGTGCAGTCTGAGCTCCTCAGAGGTAAGTCACGCAACCCCAGGCAGCAAAGATCTCAGAAGAGGAAAGCTGGGTGTCAGGACAAACTGCAGATGAGTCACGGAACTAGGGAGGCCTGTCTGAATCAGGAAACACACAGGTTCATCCTTTCGCATAAAATGGATTACAAGTTCAACAATGTGAGGGTGAAAAGTAGATAATAAAATCTCTCACTTTGGTCAGCTGAAGTGAAATAAATAATATCACTGCAGGTAAGCCCTGTGACATCAGCAGTTCACTGTGAACCTGTGAAACAACCACTCCTGGGAGGAGAGACAGCCACAGGGACAGGTGTGCTGATAAAGACAGGTAATGAGATAAGAGATGAGAATGAAGCTGACTGCCTCCTCAGACTTGCCTCCCAGAGATTCCCCCAACACTTGGCCATAGAAACAACATTACCCAGTGAAAAATTAGAGATAGAAAAAGGCAGTAAATCATTATGACAAAAAAAGGCAAAAGAATAAACACCAGGAAAAAAAAAATCCTACACAATTTAGTTAAAAACTATGGACACTCAATCTCCATCAAATCAAAAGAAAATATGGATTCTCTGAAACGAGAGCTAAAAGAAAAGAGGAAAGAAATAAAAATAGGCTAGAAGAGATCAGGGAAGAAAAAAAGGTGCAAATAAAACTATGAGAGAAACCAAATCCTCTTTAACAGTTAATTCTTCCACTTAGAATGGGAAATCAATGGAACCTAAAGGTGATATTCCTCCAATAAAGGGAATGGCCATGGTTTCTGCAAAAGGTACTAGACAAAATACGCACTGATTCTTTAAACACCAAGAATATCATCACTCCACTTGTTCTGTGCCTTTAGAGGTCTTAAGTAATTGAAAGTGAAGCTACTGGACAACACGGTGATCTTTTACGATGAACTACCAAATTTAGATGTCAGAATGATGGTTCAAGAAGAATCCAGCTCTGTGGGAGTCAATGAGCTAAGTCAAAATTTAAAAGCAGGCTTTGATGTAACAGACTTTCTCTTTGTATGTTAACTCAGCATAGAAGTGTGGTGTGTGTTACAGAATTGATGCCAAATCGCTAAGAAGCCTTCATATGTTTTGCATGACAAGGTACTGACCATGGTTTCTACAAAATAGGCTGAGGGGGAAAAAAAAAAAAAGATTCTTTAAACACCAAGAAGATCATCACTCCATTTGTTCTGTTCCTTTAGAGGTCTTAAATAATTGAAAGTGAAGCTACTGGACAACAATGTTATCTTTTATGATGAACTACCAAATTTAGATGTCAGAGTGACAGCTGAAGAAAATTGCCTGAATGGAAAAATAAATGAACAGCCACAAAGTAAATCAAGTCTACTTGCCTAAGCCTTGTGTTATTAACTAGAAGGATGATTACTGTAGCAAGAAGCTATAGCTTATAAAAATTCTATGAAAATCAATAAAGATTTGCAGACTGTAACTTCAACAAAGATTTGATTTGTCAAATATTCGCCTAACTTGCTTTATTTAGCACATGCACTGGGTTTCTAAAAATACCAGACAAATATCCAAATGCAGTATTTTAAAAAATTGTTATCAATACCAAAGTTTCAGACTGAAGATATTCCTATGTATGGCTGGTGGTCCCTCAGAATAAGATTCAGAACATTAATGTCTGCCTTGACCTTTATGCAAAGGGTTGGGTTCCTCACCTGAACTTTCTCTTTCCTTTATATGTTAACACTTTATTATGCCAATTGATTATTTATTCACTGAGTACCATCTAATTGATTTATATGTTTAATTGTTATCCCATCCTGGTGAAATTTACTCCTTAAGTTTAGGTAAACTACAGAGTCCTTGTTTGCTCTTAAAAAACTCCCTTAAACTTAAAAGAAAACTGGATAACCTCCTGGATTTGGGATGGCCAGTTATCAAAGGAATGTATTAAATGTTACAAATGAATTTGCTGTGCAACTAGTGTGTCAAAGGCCATGTTTGTTCAATGTGCCCCACACACCACAGAATGAACCACCCAAAGCCCTTTATTTCGTGATGACACTGATGATCCTATTAGAGCTCAGTACTACCTTGCAAAAAAATAAAAAGCTGTAATTTTACTGGCCAGTTTTGGAAGCCTAAATGGCAAAATGGAAATATTTAAAGTAAAACGACCCATGTACTCAAGCAGTGCTTGCTCAAGAAAGAAAGGGGAAGACACTCAAAAACAGCACAAAGAAAAAAATTCCCTGATGCCTCTACTGACTTTAAGGAGAGGGTATATATCAGCAGCTCAATTTTTATAGCCCTGTAGACAATCCTTCACCTTATGAAAAACACAGAGCTGTTTTTTTAAGTACATAAATAAGTAAATAAATAAGCCTAACACTTGTATTTGGAATATACATGTAACCAAGGAGTTGCATGAAAACAAAGACTGCTATTAGGAGTTCTGACTTTCCCCCAACTGGAAAAAGATCTGGAGTGGAAGACTCTGTTTTGCTGCTTTCTGGCTTCCTGAAGAGCATAGGAAGCTCGTATTGTTTGGCCAACAAGTGCCCAAACAGGGTCTGAGGTTCTTTTTTTTTTTTCTTTTTTAAGTGAGGAGCTTATAAAATTGCAGTGTCCAGGCCGTATTTGTTTTACACACTAAGCTCAAAAGAGAAGTTAACAAATATACTTTATCTTGGAAGGACATCCTTATGATGGACCAGAGCTGGGCTGTACTGTAGCACACCCACCAAAACACAAAGTGCCTTTGTCACAGTGTTGTGTTTCCTGCTTACACAACTCCAAGATATAGATTTCTGGGTGGAGGTTCCAGGAGATGCTTCCCACTTTGTTTTTCTTTACATTTTTGATGCAACCCTCAATTTGATCCGTATCTTTCTGGACAACCTACCATTATTAGAAATATTTATTTAACACACTGTTAGGGAAAACGAAAATGAAACCATCATGCGCTGGGTGGCATTAAAATATTTGCATTCTTTTTGGGGGGGAGCTTCTAAACAACAAAAATTTATTTCTCAGGCACCGGTTATTCTGTGGAATCTGTCACATGGCTCAAAATATCAAATAGTATTAGAATCTTACACAGCAACCATGGATAGTGCCTCTTATAACAAAATGTCTTAACAGACCATTTATAATCGGAGAGAAACAATTTATATTGGTACCAAAGGATCAGAGGGGGTCACTCCATTCTGTGCATAAAAGCTCTCTATAGGGCTTTGTATTTACATTTAATAGAGAGCAGCCTACTAAAGTATGATGGCATTTATTTACCAGGTGAGAAAAAATTCTACAAAAGCGTCAAAACTGAGAGATGATAATGCAACCCTACAGAGCAAAAGGCCACTTTGTGTTCAACACTACAGCATAGAATGCATTCAATGAGCGTGCAGGGAAATATGACCAGACTGAGATAAGCAGTATCACCAAGATTTCCTGAAATAATTCTAGTAAGAACTTATTTAAAAACAAAAGAACTTAATGGTAGCTCATCAGGCTGACTGATCATTAAAAGAATCTAGAAGTAGTGTTTTAGTTACAAAGTATACTCTTGAAATAATAATTCCTAAAATTAAGAATGTCACGCTTATCCAATTGTGCCATAAGCCATTCATTCACCCTTCTTCCCAAGTTCAAGTTTCTCTGCCCTGATTTTTCACTTCAAGATTTAAAAGAATATATGTTCAAAGGAGTGGCCCGACATCTGTCACATCATTTGTCAGTGGCTATCAGCTAACATGTTCCTATTCCCTGGGAACCGCTCTTCGAATCATTGGCCTGTCTAAAATAGAAATAATGGTGATGGTATTACTGCTTGTACCTTATCTACCAAATGACCCATCTGTCATCAAACGACACAGCCATCTATAAAAATAGACGAAGATATTGGGCATCATCAGATTTATAATAATATGGATATTAACATTTTATATTTAATGAGAAAATAGATCCAAACAAAATAGTAACAGTTTAAAAGCTATAAAATATATCAATAGGATGTGCGTCTTAATAATGAGCACTCAGCATAACATGCCAGCAAAATTTTTTGACTGTGGTAGAGAAATATTCAAAACTAGAACTATTCAAAGAAATATGCAAGTATTCAAAATATTAGATACTCTTATTATTAATGACAGAAATGGACTCCTGGTCCCTGCCCTAAGGAAGGAAGTGAAAGGTCACCTTCTACAAACCAAGAGCATTTGATCTCCTTTTCCACTCAACGTTAAACTTTTTTTGCTCTGTGCTCCAGGACCATAATGGCCATGAAGAAATATTGTCGGTTGGGTAAGTTATTAAAAGACCATATTCATTAATTATAAGAACCACATATGAAACAATTCTAATGAAGCTTTTTAAGTGAATCAAACTGAAAATGTACTCTATTTTATAAAAGATAGTCACAATGCCTTAAATAGTAATTGTTTATAGACTACTTTGAAAGATAAAATATTTGCTTTATAGTTAGTATTATTGACAATGTAGCAAGTATCATCTTTAAATTAGTAAAGATAATAGAACATTAAGTGATTTGTAAATTATAAGAGAAAACAGAAAAGCTAAAGTGAGCATAGGCTAAAAACATTATCTCAAGAGATTAATTTTAAAATATCTTAAAATGGCTGTTACACTAAGTCACTTACTTTTAACCTTAAATGTTAATTTATCTTGGAAATTTAATTCAGGTTTCCCTCCTGGTTTAAAAAAAAAAAAAAAGCTTTCTACAGAAAAGTTAAGCTTATAAAGCAGATATATTAGAAGCCAATTATTCACATTACAAATGCATTATTACTTTACAAAATGATTCTTAATACAATTGCTTTAAATCAATAAGTTTTCAAGTTATAAATCTCCTGAGATCTTCTGAGGCTGCCACTTATCAAAAGCATATTAATCACATGGCCATGTGGCATGAATCATGATGAACCTTAGCCTTTGGGAGTCCAACAGGCTGGAGTTGAAAGCACAGCTCTGCTCTGCTTGGCCACGTAATCTCAAGCTGTATTTAACCTGGTGGAATCTCAGTCTCCTTGTCTATAATATGGGAATAATAACTATCTCCCCTGAAGAAAACTATGAGGATAACCTATGACAAATATGGTATGTGGTTAATAAGTGGTGACTACTTTGTTAATAATACATCACAGACAATACTGTAATTCAAACTCTTTGAGGCACATTAATACCTATTAATAATTAATAGTAGTTTGGGATCCCTAACTCATTATTCTCCTAAATCAAAAGAGGACATAAGATGCTCTTCAGAGCCTTTCCTCAGAAAAGACTATTGATCAGGAAGAGGGTTTTCTCTGTGTTTGGTGGTTGTTTTGCTTTTTGTTTGCTTATTTTTGTTTTTAAGTACTGGAGAGTTAGAATACATTTGAACAGTAAGTCTGAGTTAAAAATATGTATTTGGGGGCCATGTTAAAGAGGGACCAAGTAAATTGCATCTTTATTATTTTAATTAAAAATCTAAATGGTAGGGGCACTTGGGTGGCTCAGTCAGTTGAGTGCAGGACTCTTGGTTTCACCTCAGGTCATGATGTCCGGGGTCCGGAAGTTGAGTTCCCCCTTCAAGTTCTAAGCTGGGGGGAAGGCGGGGACTGGAGGTCTGCTTGACTCTTTCTCTCCCTCCCTTTGCCCCTCCCTCAACTCATGTGCTCACATGTACTCTCTCTCTAGAATAAATAAATCATTTTTTAAAAATCCAAATTGATAAAACAACATCAAAACCTTGTTTCTCTTTCTTGTGCCAGGAACATGTATCTGCTACTGAGACTCTTGGTGAGTGAAAATGACAGTCTGTTTAACTTTAAACTCTATATTTTTATAATTAAAGCAAAGTTATTTTTTTAATTGGGCAATGGAGGATTAAATGAAGGAAAACAAAGGAAAGCATCTAATGAATTGATAAGTATCATACAAATATTGGATACTGTTAATATTAATGATAAAAATAAAAATGTGCTCCTGGTCCCTGCCTTAAGGAAGGAAGTGAAGACGTCTTCTTCTATAAACCAAGATCTTAAAGGTAAACAGTTTCCAATTAACCTAGGAATTTACATATGTAAGAACCAAAATATGAGATCTACTCATCCTGATGAGCACTGAGCCATGTATACAACTGTTGAATCACTATCTTGCACATATGAAATTAAATAACATTGTAAATGAACTGTACTGGAATTTAAAAAAATTTTTAAAAATGATTAAAAAACAAAATAAAGCATCCCCCCAAGAAAATATAAGGAACAAAAATCTGTTCTTAAAAACATTTGTTTTAATTAAATTAAAAATAATAAAAGTGATCCGATTGCCTCTAATTCATTATGTGGTACACTCCTTTAGAACCTGGACTTGCATCGTGCTCTACAGCTTTCGGTGTTCAAATCATAAAGCAAAAGTCGTTTCTTTTTTTTTTTTTATTAAGATTTTATTTATTTAACTGACAGAGAGAGATCACAAGTAGGCAGAGAGGCAAGCAGAGAGAGGTAGGGAAGCAGGCTCCCTGCTGAGCAGAGAGCCCGATGCGGGGCTCGATCCCAGGACCCTGGGATCATGACCTGAGCTGAAGGCAGAGGCTTCAACCCACTGAGCCACCCAGGTGCCCCACAAAAGTAGTTTCTATCAGCAGAATAAAACCCAAATTCTTTCTCAAACATCATTAAAATAAATGTATCAATTAAGCAAGAGTTTTAAGTTCTGTTTGGCCTAGAGAAAAATATGCATCAATATTGAGAAATTGATTCCTCTTTTATCATAAAAGTATTTACCTAAAGAAAAGTCCTATTTCATACCTGAGGTATAAGGCAGTGATACATTTAATCAAAATGTTTTTGAGGTATTATTTTTTTTAGTTTTATGGTCTTCTCCATCTGTGTTTTATACTCATATCTTTGGAACATTAAGTAAGAAGCAGTAGCAAAAGATGTTACTGGGAAGACAGGCAAAGCCTATGCCATAAGGAGCTGTTATACCACACAAAGAATTCTGAAATTTAGGACTTGGGTGATGGGAATCCACTAGTATTAAGCCAAGGAGAGAAATAGCTATATTTAATTTTAGGCAGGTCACTCAGGTGGCAATGTTCGGTAATTTCTAAGTCATTCATCATAGCCTCATACTAAAATATGATTCAAAGTTTGAAATAAATGGTGTATTTTGGGCCATATTGTTTACTCTCTATTTTTATATTATTATCTCCTTTCATAAGGTGAAGCCAGATGAGTTCTTTGAAAATATGAATTAATTCCAAGTAAAATCCAAGTTTAACATTTCTTTCACTGTTTGCAAACTAATTGGAGCGATAAAATTAATTCTGAGTAGGTGAGACCAACAGAGAGACACATGTTTTAAATGTCAGTAATTTATCTATTAACAACATTATCAAGCTAATCTCAATTTGAAGACGAAGAGTAACCAAATCAACAACTTCTTTGGCTTAATTTAAGCAAGAAAGAGCTCTTTCACCACAGATACTTGTTTAAACTCTGAGTCATGGATAATTTGTCTCTAACAGAATAATATAAAACTGACCTATTGCCTTTTTTTTTTTTTTTTTTTTTTTCAGAACTATAAGCCATGTGAAGCAAGAGGCAAGCAGTGTGGGCCATCACTGTTGCCCCAACAGCCTCCTGGGCTGCCAAGAACACAGGAAAGGTGGAATGAATAAAAATCAGAAAGAACTGTCAAATGAGATAATGAATGTGGAATCTATCCGCAGACTGTGAAGTAGATACAAGTGTTAGTTACTGCTTGTTTTTGTTTTGTCTATTCTATAAATAGTCTCTAATTTCTCTTAAATACCCAATTTTTAGGAGACTCTAAAAGAAAATGTTTTTTCCTCAACAAAATAAAAGCAACTATCCCTCAAGATCCATTTAAGTATTTTGATGGAAATGCTTAAGGAATGAACAAGGGTCTTCAAACTTTAGCCTGTTTGTAATCTCAAACATCTTTCTTGTTAAAAATACAAAATGCACTTGCCAAAATGAATCAATAGCTTCCTTTTCTAGTACAGAATTTAAGACTTTAATTTGTACAAGGAAGCTGAATTTAACAATGGATGTCCTTTATGAAGCCTGAAGAATGCACCATCTTTACTTAATAATTTGCCACTTACTCCTTAAATGGTAGGATATCTGGTGTCCTGTATATGTGTGATTATTTTTCTTTTAAGTTTCTTCCTTTTCTACTATACATAACTGCTATATATTTGAGTCTAGAACCAGAGCTTATGATTTAGTGTATGCTCTCCTTTATAATACCTACAGTTTCTGTCCAAATACAACAGACATCACCAGTGGCCCCTATAAACCAGGGCCTGTCTTCTTACTTAGTCTCATCAGAAACTCCAGGCTTATTGTCCCCAAGGTTGGATTTGGACTAGTCTAGGCAAATGCCTTAAGCTCTCCCTCCTTTCATCCCTCTGGATCCACTCTTTCTTTGCCTCCTCCCCCCCC